>CM070590.1:0-2500 GCA_036346355.1 Rhipidocladum racemiflorum
ACCCTAACCTAAACCCTAAAACTCCTAAACTCCTAAACTCCTAAAACTCCTAAACTCCTAAACCTCCTAAACCCTAAACCCTAAACTCCTAAACCCTAAAACTCCTAAACCCTAAAAACTCCTAAAACTCCCTAAACTCCTAAACTCCTAAACCCTGTAAACTCCTAAAAACTCCCAACTCCTAAACCCTAAACTCCTAAACTCAACTCCTAAACTCAAACCTAAACTCCTAAAACCCTAAACTCCTAAACTCCTAAACTCCTAAAACCCTAAACCCTAAACCCTAAACCCTAAACTCCTAAACTCCTAAACCCTAAACCTAAAACTCCTAAACCCAAAACTCCTAAACTCCTGGGTAAAAACCCTAAACTCCTAAAAACTCCTAAACTCAAGCACCCCTAAACCTAACTCCTAAACCCTAAACTCCTAAACTCCTAAAAACTCCTAAAAACTCCTAAACTCCTAAACCCTAAACTCCTAAACCCTAAACCCTAAACTCCTAAACCCTAAACCCTAAACTCCTAAACTAAACTCCTAAACCCTAAACTCCCAAAAACTCCTAAACTCCTAAACTCCTAAAACTCCTAAACCCTAAAACTCCTAAACTCCTAAAACCCTAAACTCCTAAACCCTAAACCCTAAAACTCCTAAACCCTAAACCCTAAACTCCTAAACCCTAAACCCTAAACTCCTAAACCCTAAACTCCTAAAACTCCTAAACCCTAAACCCTAAACCCTAAACTCCTAAACCCTAAACCCTAAACCCTAAACTCCTAAACTCCTAAACTCCTAAACTCCTAAACCCTAAACCCTAAAACCCTAAACCCTAAACCCTAAACTCCTAAACCCTAAACCCTAAACCCTAAACTCCTAAACTCCTAAACCCTAAACCCTAAACTCCTAAACCCTAAACTCCTAAACCCTAAACCCTAAACCCTAACCCTAAACTCCTAAACCCAAACCCAACTCCTAAACTCCAAACCCTAAACCCTAAACCCTAAACCCTAAACCCTAAACCCTAAACCCTAAACCCTAAACCCTAAACCCTAAACCCTAAACTCCTAAACCCTAAACCCTAAACCCTAAACCCTAAACTCCTAAACCCTAAAACCCTAAACTCCTAAACTCCTAAACCCTAAACCCTAAACTCCTAAACTCCTAAACCCTAAACTCCTAAACCCTAAAACCCTAAACCCTAAACCCTAAACCCTAAACCCTAAACCCTAAACCCTAAACTCCTAAACCCTAAACCCTAAACCCTAAACCCTAAACCCTAAACCCTAAACCCTAAAACCCTAAACCCTAAACTCCTAAACTCCTAAACCCTAAACCCTAAACTCCTAAACCCTAAACCCTAAACTCCTAAACCCTAAACTCCTAAACCCTAAACTCCTAAACCCTAAACCCTAAACCCTAAACCCTAAACTCCTAAACCCTAAACTCCTAAACTCCTAAACCCTAAACCCTAAACTCCTAAACCCTAAACCCTAAACTCCTAAACCCTAAACTCCTAAACCCTAAACCCTAAACCCTAAACCCTAAACCCTAAACCCTAAACTCCTAAACTCCTAAACCCTAAACCCTAAACCCTAAACCCTAAACCCTAAACCCTAAACTCCTAAACCCTAAACTCCTAAACTCCTAAACCCTAAACCCTAAACCCTAAACTCCTAAACCCTAAACTCCTAAACCCTAAACCCTAAACCCTAAACCCTAAACCCTAAACCCTAAACCCTAAACCCTAAACCCTAAACCCTAAACCCTAAACCCTAAACCCTAAACCCTAAAACCCTAAACCCTAAACCCTAAACCCTAAACCCTAAACCCTAAACCCTAAACCCTAAACCCTAAACCCTAAACCCTAAACCCTAAACCCTAAACCCGAAACCCTAAACCCTAAACCCTAAAACCCTAAAACCCTAAACCCTAAACCCTAAACCCTAAACCCTAAACCCTAAACCCTAAACCCTAAACCCTAAACCCTAAACCCTAAACCCTAAACCCTAAACCCTAAACCCTAAACCCTAAACCCTAAACCCTAAACCCTAAACCTAAACCCTAAACCCTAAAACCTAAAACCTAAAACCTTAAACCTAAAACCCTAAACCCTAAACCCTAAACCCTAAACCCTAAACCCTAAACCCTAAACCCTAAACCCTAAACCCTAAACCCTAAACCCTAAACCCTAAACCCTAAACCCTAAACCCTAAACCCCTAAACCCTAAACTCCTAAACCCTAAACCCTAAACTCCTAAACCCTAAACCCTAAACTCCTAAACCCTAAACCCTAAACCCTGCAAACCCCCAGACCCTAAACTCAGACCCTAGACTCCTAAACCCTAGACTCTAGACCCTAAACTCCTAGACTCTAGACCCTAAACCCTAGACTCTAGACCCCTAGACCCTAGACCCTAGACCCTGCACCCCAGACCCTGCACCCTAGACCCTGCACCCTGCACTTGCACCCTCCCTAGACCCTGCACTTGACCCTAGACCCTAG